>VNJS01010562.1:304505-334524 GCA_008042575.1 Drosophila watanabei | reverse complement strand
GGGATCGGTTGCGGCGCAGCCAGGGGCGGATCGAGGGGGGGGGGGGCGGCCAGCGGTGGCCAGCGGCGAGTCGAAATTCATAAATTTAAGCGTGAAACGAAACGAAATGGTAAAATAAAATGCAACCAGCAGAAGCAAAGAAGCAAAGCGAATGCGAATTTGGGGATGGGATTTTTTGTTGGTCCTTCAAAAATATATTTTACAAAAAATATATTGTACAAAAAATATATTGTACAAAATATTGTAGAAAAAATATAATGTACAAATATTGTAATAATTTATTCATTAAATATATTCTGGGTTAAGTTTTCCTTTTTTGGCACTGAAAATTGTGTTTAAAAAAATTACAAATATTCAAATATTATACTTGAATGTCACAAAAAAAGTTTTCCCTAATTAAAAATATATTAAATTAAGTGCCTTAATTTTTTTGTAGTGTCTAAACATCATAAATATAATTGCAGGATGTAAAGTTTTAAATACCAAAACATTTTATTTTATATATTTATTTTATCTTATTTTATTTTTTATTATTTTTGTACAAAGTATTGTACAAAATATTGTACAAAAAATATAATGTACAAAAGTATTTAGTATTGAAAAAGTTAAAAACAATAATTGTTATCAAACTACAGGTAAAGTTATAGAAATAATTTTTGTCAAGTTGTAGAAGAGAGTTATTGCCATAATTTTGACTTAATTTTATATAACAATTTAAGCATTTTTTTTTAAATTTAATTTTTGTATTTTTTGAAGGATTTCTTGCAATTGGTTTTTGTTTATTTTTATAGCGATATTTGAAGTTGTTTTGTGATCAATTTTGAGCTGATTTTAAGACATTTATAATTAGTTTATTATTATTATATTAATTATACTATATTAAATATATTTTATATATGTATATATTTTAAGTACATTACAAATATAAAATATATATATTATATTTTTACTATTAGTTAATAATTTGTAATATTTTTGAGACGTTTTTTAAAGAGTGGGGCTAACTCATTTAATAAGATTTTTAGGCGGCAAACTGCATTTTTGAGGGTTCTGAGCCGGTTTTTGTAGATTTTTAATAAGTTTTTGGAATGAGTTTTTATATGTTTAAAAGCAGTTATTTGAAGCAGTTTCAGTAACCGGTTTTTAACCGACTTTTGTCTTATTTTAGTGGGTTTTTAAAACAATTTTTGGAGGGTCTTACGAAGGGATTTTTATAACTATTCTAAACATCCTTTTTTCCGATTTTTATGGGTTTTGAAAAAGTTTTTGGAAAGGCTTTTTTGACCTATGTTGAAACGATTTTGATATATATATTTATTTATATATTTATTTAAATATTTATTTATATATTTATTTATATATTTATTTATATATTTATTTATATATTTATTTATATATTTATTTATAGATTTATTTATATATATATTTATATATTTATTTATATATATATTTATATATTAATTTATATTTATATTTATTTTCCAACAACTTTTACTTCAGTGTTTTTAAGTATTTTTTTAGTTAGGGGGTTTATACTGCCTTTTTGTCAGTTTCTGATAGATTTTAAATGCGGCTTCTGGGAGGTATTCCAGGTGTTAGTATTCTTAATTAATATAAATTGTCTATGTTCTGTGTTTTTTTTTCCTTATATTCCTTGACCCATAACTATCGCTACACACTCACGGCTCCGTTGCTATCGTGTCACGCCACCATTCCCCGGGAGAGCGACACATAAATTATATGAATGAGGTTTTTTGCTTTATAGTTGCGCGTTCCGTGTCTGTGGCCGAGGGCCACAACCAAGCAACCAGCTCCCTCCTCCCTCCTCCTCCTCCCTCTGTCCTCCCTCCTGCTGGCTGCCAGGACCTGCTGCTCGTCCTGACCAGTGCCGCACTCTAATCCCCCCGTCTGGGGGCCTTGTGTGGCTTTTATTTTATTGCAAACTTCAAATAAAAACAGCAGCAGCAACAAAAAGTTGTTAAAAAGAAAACGGGAAATATATTTTGTATGAAATAAAACACAGAAGCAGCAGCAGCAGTGGCATCAACATGGGGCAAGTACCGAACCAAATAGGGAATCTAGGGAGAGACGGGGGGCAATCAAATCAATTTGGACCGCCAATCGAGGCGCCACCGAGCCATGACCGCCGTCGCCGCATCAAAATCGCACGCGGGGAGGAGGCGGAGGCGGAGGGGAGTGGCAATGGAGTTCAAAGTGCGGCGTTTAATAATCGATGGGTTCATCAATCAGCCTAGAATTCATTTTTCACAACAGAAAAGAGGGAACAGAATGAGTTGACACTAAAGTCCGAGCAGCAACAGTCATTAAATTCAATAAAACGATTGCATTTTTGGTCATGTTTTTGGTTGGGAAAAAAATAGGAGCCTAGGAAAAAAGGGTTTCAAGTGTTTCTTAAATGGTTATAAAAAATATTTAAGAAAGGAATTATTATGTAATGGTTTTTGCTTGTAAAAAAAAAAATAGAATACGGTTTCCTTGTAAAAATTAAAAGATGACATTTCAAGTGTTTTTAAAAGGGTTTAAAAAATATGTAAGCATTTTTTATGTAATGGTTTATGATTATAAAAATTAACAAGAATTTTTTTATGTAATGGTTTTTGCTTATAAACAAATATGTAATGTGGATTTCTTATAAAAATTATGAATTAATTAATTATTTAATTATATTACTATATAAACCCCCACAAAATATGAAAGAAAAAATTTCTACCTTTCTTTCTTTCATATTTTATAGGCGTTTTTATGTTAATATATTTAAATAATTAATTAATTAATTATTTTTATAAGCAAATTAGATTCTATTTTAAAATATTTCAAAATTAAGAAATCTTGCCAAAGAATTTATTGAAACAATTCAAATAATTTTTACATTTGATTATTTGCATTGATTTTATATTTTTGGGACATAAAACTATAGCGTTTATAAATGTATTATTATTAAATGTTACAAAAATATATCTAAGTATTTTTATAACATTTAATAATAATACATTTACAAGCGTTAGAGTTTTAAATTAATTATTATTATTATTTTTTATTATTTTTTTTTTCTCTTTCTCTTTGAAATATCCTTAGGCAATTTTTCTTTACTCGAAACATAATAAATAGTATTACATTATTGATTTAAATATTACAAATCAATAAAATGAATTTATTATTAAAAAGAAAATGTATAAATATTAATACAGGATTTATGAAAACATTTAAAATTAATTCATTAAATATATTCTGGGTTAAGTTTTCTTTTTTTGCCACTGAAAATTGTGTTTAAAAAATGACAAATATTAAAATATTATTCTTGAATGTTACATAAAAATTTTTCTTATTAAGAATATATCGAATTAAGTGCCTTAATTATTTTGTAGTGTCTGAACATTATAAATATAATTGCAGGATCTTATATTTTAAATACCAAAACATTGATTTTATATATTTATTTTATTGTAATATATTATATTTTATTATATTATATTATATTTTATTTTATTATATTTTAGTTTATTTTATTTTATTCTACTTTATTTTTATTATTTATTAATAGAGATTTGTCAAATATTTAATGCTTCTTCCCTTTAACTTATCATTGAGTATCTCACTGACACTTTAAATATTATTTAAATTAAATTAACTAAAACTGTTATTCATTCAATAAAATCCTTAAATTCTTCTCGTAAAATCCCCTAACAATTTACGCTCAAGTAGCTGTCATGGAATATTTCTTAAAACTAAATTCCAAAAGTCTGGCGAAACTTTGATAAATGAACTTTTAGGACAATCACAAAAATGCGTAGCGAAAATTTCCCTCGATGATTAATGCATTTCAAATAGTTCAAAGTTCGCGTAAAGTTTCTCCAAAACAATTATGAGCACTTAGCTCTTAATATTTAGCTCAAGTAATATCTTGAAATAATATTTACAAGAATATCAATAAGCCAGAAAGTTTGGTCAAGTTTTGCGAAACAGAAAATAAAATAAGACCGCGAGAACATGATGCTTTTGATATTTATGAACGCTTCTCAATTAAGATGAAATTGTAATTACAAAATTTTCGTAGCTCGCTTATTAGGGCCAACAGATGGGGCCAACGAGGGGGGAGAGGGGAGGAGCGGGAAAAATGTGAAGGAAAATGCTGTAAAGAGGAAAACCCCGTTGAGACGCCGTGTCAGTCAGCGGCAAAGCTGAAAATCGCTTAAGATTAATGATGCAAAAAATTGAGCATCATTAAAGAAAGTGAAAATGGAATTAAGTGCAAGGCGAAAAAAGGAGGGGAAGGGAAAGGGGGAAAGAGGAAAAACCACACACACACTCACAAACACACACATATAGAAAGTACCGGAAAAAAGTACGTGCAACACGCAAGGCGGAAAGAAAATGGCGGCATAAAACTTAACAACAATAAGCGACAGAGGCCAAAAAAAAACGACCTGACAACAACAACAACAACAGTAGGGAATGTTGCCACATTTTGGCGGTTTACTTTTAGAGGGCACTGTTAAAAAATATTTATACAAAATAAATGAGGTCAACATTTAATAAATATTCAATTTTATGTGAAATAGTCACTAGCTAAATTTGTAGAGTCTCAAAAAATGTATTCCTTTTCAATTTAAAAATATTTTTAAACATATTTTGACTTATTTTATATTTAATTAAATTAATTTAATTTATTTCTTAAAAAAATTTTAAAAAATTATATAGAATTATTTAAGGAAAATAGTTAGAAAATAAATAGAATTTAGCTAGTAAAAAAATGCATTCCTCTTTTATTCAGAATTATTCTAAAACCTATTTTGACTTGCTTTATATTTAATTAAATTAATTTAATATCTTTTTAAGGTATAAAAAATTCTTAACAAATTATTAATAATTATTTAGAATTATTTATGGAAAATAGTTAGGAAATAGGATTGTAGCTAGTGAACTATGAAAGTTTAAAATAAATGCATTTCTTTTTTATTAAGAACCATTTTTAAACCTGGGTTGACTTGTATTATATTTAATTAAACTTATTTAATATCTTTTTAATTTTTAAAAAATATTTAGAGCTTTGGTCTTATGGTAAATAATCACTTGCTAAATTCGTAGAGTTTCAAAAAATGTGTTTCTTTAAAATTTTGAATTTTAAATTGTTTTTAAGCTTGGCTAATATTTGATTCGTTTCATTTAATATCTTTTTAAAGTAAAGAAAATTCTTAAAAATTATTTATAGGTTTGGTTTTATAGGAATACCTAGCTAAAATCTAAAAATGTTCAAAAAATGTATTTCTCTTTCATCAAGACTTATTTTTAAACCTAGTTTGACATGATATATATTTAATAATATTAAATTAATATCTTTTTAAAGTGAAGATTTTTATTTTAATATTTAGAGCTTTGATTTTATTGGAAATAATTACTAGCTAAATTCTTAAAGTTAAAAGAAATACAATTCATTTTAATTTGGAATTATTTTCAAACCTAGTTTGACTTAGCAAATATTTAATTCGATTAATTTAATAACTTTTTAAGGTAAATAAAATTGTTAGAAATTATGTATGTATTTCTTTTTAATGTAAAATTATTTTTAAACCTAGTTTGATTTGTTTTTATATTTCATCAAATTAATTTAATAACTTTTCAAAGTAAAGAAATTGTTGTATAAATATTTAGAGCTTTGGTTTGAAAGTTCCACAAAGTTTCTTTTAAATTTAGAAATATTTTTCGACCTATTTTGACTTGACTAATATTTAATTCTAATAATTTATTATACTTTTAAAGTAAAGAAAATTCTTAAAAAAATATTAAGATAATATAATCACTAGTAAATTTCTTTAGGTTTCCAAAAATTCAATTATTTATAATTCAGAATTATTTTTAAACCTAATTCGACTTGTTTTCTATTTAAATAAATTAATTAAATAACTCTTCAAAGTAACGAATTTTGTTTTAAATAATGCTTTAGTTTTAAAAGTTCAATTTTTTTAATTTTAATTATTTTTAAACCTAATTCGACTTGGCTAATATTTATTTTCATTAATTTATCATCTTTTTATGGCAAAGAAAATTCTACAAATTTTTTTTAGAGCTTTGGTTTTGCTCCTAAGTGTGTGTGTGTGTGTGTGTGTTTGTGTGTGTACTGTTAGGACATGACCCCGAAAGTCTATCTGTGTGGCAAGTAGTTTGTGCCAAGTACCACGTACGTGCAGCGGAAGCGGAAATGGCGAAATGCCGTCACAGAACGCCCTCGCTTCACGGCTGCCCTGCCACGCCCCCTCTAATGTCCTGAGCAAGTTGTCTCCTCTTCGGGGAACCCCCCCTCTCCCTCTGATAAGCCAAGTGTCAGCCATTGAGCCAGCGAAATGATGACAACAAGTTGGCCAGTTAGGGTTCATGGCCCGAATAAAACACTTCATAAACTATGGACAAGTTGCGAATTTTCGCACATTTTTTGAAGGGAATCTCATCGCATCGATTTTGGCTTTTGGGAATATCAGGATAAAAGCTGGCTAACATTTTGCTAAGCTGTTGTGACTAGACGGGAGTTTAGTTGGGAATTTTATAATAAATAAATAAATAAAAAATATATATGCTTAACTTGGGGTTTAAAAAGGTTAACTAAACTTTAAATAAATTAATTTGAATAAGAAATTAAGAAGAATTGAGGGATTATTTTAAAATGTAATTACTTTTTAATAACTCAAAATGATAGTTTTAACATTCTGGTTAATCTTAGATTAACAATTATAGTTTTAAGTATTTTATTAATTAAAATTTTTATATAATTGTGTTACTAAATTATAATCTTTCCAAAAATAATTTTTATTTGGATTTTATTATTAAAAACAAAAACTTTCCATAATTAATTACTTAATTAATTTCCTTAACAGCCGGTTAAACATTTTAACTCTCTTGTATTCTTTTCATAATAATATAAATTATAATCTTTCCAAAAATATTTATTGCTTGGAAGTTATTTTAGAAAACTTTCCATAATTTGTTCTTTTAATTAGGTTTCCGATATTTAAAAAGTGTTCTTAACCGCCGGTTAAATATTTAACTCTTCCAATTCAACTTTTAAATCTCTCTTATATTTTTCTTTAAATATTATAAATTATATTCTTTCCAAAAATAATTATATTCGGTAATTTTTTTTCCGTTTTATAAAAAGTGTCCTCAACCGCCGGTTAAATATTTAACTGTTCGAATTCAACTTATAAATCTCTCATATATTTATTTTCAAAATAGAATATATTATAATCTTTCCAAAAATATTTGTTATTTGGAAATTATTAAAGTAAACTTGCCATAATTTGCATTCCCAATCAAGTTTCCGTTTTATAAAAAGTGTTTTTAACCACCGGTTAAACATTTAACTTACGACTCTCTTAAACATCTCTTGTGTTCTTTCTTAAAAATCATAGATATTATAATCTTTGCAAATGAATTGTTATTTGGGAATTATTATAGAAACCTTGCCATATTTTTATTCCCAATCAAGTTTAACCGCCGGTTAAACATTTAACTCTTCCAATACAATTAAGAATTCCCAACTCTCTTAAATCTTTCTTATTAGCATTCCATAATATAATATTTATTCATCTTTATAAAAATATTTAGGGAATTATTCAAGAAATTTTGCCATAATTTGCATTTCCAATCAAGTTTCCGTTTAATAAAAAGCAATCTTAACCACCGGTTAAACATTTAACTCTTCCACTTCAACCGAGAAAACTCTCTGCGAACTCTCTTAATTGTTAATTGAGAATTATCACAGATAATTACTCATAATTTAAGCCTCTACTTAGGCTCCCATTGCTCCCAATTTTCATGAGAAGCACCTCGGTTAACCACCGGTTAAAATCTAAGCTCCTTTAAACGATGAATGCTTCGTAATTTCACCTGTCGAACTGGCACACAACTCCTTCGAAATGTGTGATTTTCCCTGATTTTCCGCGATTTTCCGCTGATTTTCCCAGCCTGTAATGAGGGGAATGCTCGGGAACCCGAAAATGAAAATGTCTGTCTGGAGGGAAAAGGGTTGAAGTTTTCCACCGCAACGCGAACATTTTGTTGCGCAACCCGAGAGGCGGAAAATAATTAGCGCGTTGTGTTTATAAGTTTTCCCCCCGTTTAAAAGCGTTTTACGCGAGAAGGAAAAGCGGTGGAAAATGGGGAGGGTTTTCCAGCTCCGTCTGAGATTACGGCTTTGATATATTAATGAACTGCGGAAGAGGAACAGGAGCAACCATTGATGTCGCTCGAACTTTGAAGAAGGTTAATTTATTTACAGCCAAAGCGATTCAATTATTAATGGACAGGACTGGCAAACTCTCAAGGAAATTGCTTTCCCAGAACTTGTATTAACGTAAATCCTAAATCCAAAAGCCACACCAATTTGCGGTTTTTCCACCGCTAAAAAAAAGTAAAAGGGGGTCACAAAAAAAAAGCATAAACTAACGAAATTCCTTTGACTTTGTTTGGGGAAAGTTAAGGGTTAAACAACGAACGCCAGCACGAATATGCAAAAATATATAAAAGTTGATTTTGCTGCTGGTTTTCATTTTGTTTTGTTTTGTTTTTCCACATATATAGTTTTTCGCAGCCGCTGCTGCTGGCATGTGATAAGCGCCACTAAAGCCTCATAAGCTCGCGGCATTACAGCAACATCAGCAGCAACGTGCAACCAGCAACCTGCAACATCAACAACCATCAGCAGTCCGTTGCCAAAAACTATGCAACAAACAGAAGGCAGAGAACGGGAAGGAGCAGCGAAAGCAGCGGCAGGACTCGCAGCAGGATTAAGAGCAGCTCGAAAATAGGTGGAGGCGAGGCAAGATGGATGCCAAAATATGTCAGTCAGAGTCCTAAATAAGGCCAAGTCACTGAAGGTGTCACGAAAAAGGGGATTAGAGCTGAAGAGATCTCTCTGTCAGTCTCAGTCTCAGTCTCAGTCTCAGTCTCAGTCTCAGTCTCAGTCTCAGTCTCAGTCTCAGTCTCAGTCTCAGTCTCAGTCTCAGTCTCAGTCTCAGTCTCAGTCTCAGTCTCAGTCTCAGTCTCAGTCTCAGTCTCAGTCTCAGTCTCAGTTGAAGTCTCAGTCTCAGTTGAAGTCTCAGTCTCAGTCTCTCAGTCTTTCTCCTCCTTTCTCAACTTCTCTCAAGCTCAATCTCTGTTTGCAATTGAATCGCTTAATTAGCATGTTGCCCTGCCATGGAGTTGTCCTTTTTTTCTCGCTTACCCTTTGGGGATTGGCGGTGCCTTCTGTTCATGGCTGAATCCTGTCCAGCTACAATGTCCTGCATTGTTGTCACCGACACAATCTCGCATGCTGATGCACACACATCCTTCGGCAAATGGCTTTTGTATTGGCAGGGAGAAGAGGGAGAAGTCTCCCGCAATTGAACGGTTTTTCAGCGGGAAATAAAGGAGATCTTTGTTTGGGAAGCAACTTCAACTTTCTACCTCTGTGCATTTTCCGAAGGACATTTCAATGGTACGAAAACCCTCCTGCAAATATTCAACATGCCCAATCAATTCGCTGAGGATATTAGATGCAAATGCTGCTCAAAAGGTGCTCTTACCGTTCTTATGAATACAAAAATGCCAAATTTGGGGGAAGATGTAAATAGAAATTTGTAGATTTTACTTACCTTGATCGCTTTTTAGGTTATTAAATGAAATTTTAAGTGGCCACATGGCGTATGAGTAATTTTTAAGTGACCACTTGGCGTATGAGTAATTTTCGTATTTGTTTTTATTATAAATATAATGTTAGTTGCATAAATGTAGCTTATTTTTCCCTTTTTTATAATAATAAAAAACTCTGTTAACTTCAAAAGCAATCTCAATTGTCACACAGGACGTATGAGTAATATTTTCACATGCTTCTTCCCAAATATTACTCAATCGCCATGTGTTACGCGGAGTTTTTTAATTCCCTTTTCTGTTCAAGTTAAGAAAACACAATTTTCCTCAAAAATAACTATTGGATTTTCCCCCTAAAACTATTTTCAATTAGAAAAACTGCTTAATTAGCACAAAAAACTAGACAAACACAAAAAGCCTGGCGAGTTATTATAATCCATTGGAGCGGCCGAAACAAAGGGGGCTTAAATATTTGCCAACATTATCGTGCAACTAATTAAAGCGAAATGCAAATATTTGACCAAATGAAAATTCATGGCACCTCCAGCGACCAAAAACTGAAATTGATTAAAATTTGCAAACGGCAAAACGCACCAAAAACCATTCGAAATGAAATTACAAATTACAAATTAATTGCCGGACAATAAAGTGTGCCAAGGCAGCATTTTATTTAGTTTCTTTTTTTTTTTTGGTCAAATAAAATGTTGCATTTTGTGCACCGCTTTTACCACCACGCTTTGGCCATATTTTCAGTTTACGCACTTTTCAACCGAAACCGAAAGCAATCTGAAATGGAACCTATGGGGGATGCCCCTCTATATTTCCCCCTCTATCTCCCTTTTCCCTCTATCTCCCTTCCCCCCGCTTAAGCGCTCATTTAAATGTTGGTCAAACCTTTGCTGCCCTTTCCCCCGGGGGAGGAGCTGTGTGCGGGAGGGGGTGGAAAATGGTGGAAAAGTGTGGGGGAAGCTGGAAAAGCGAAAAGATATCTTGTTCGCAGACCATTACACACACACAGCGAATAGTGGTGGTAAAAATGCAAATATGAAGTATCGTTAGGAGGCAACATTTTATTTATATCGATTCTTTACACATTTCGATAATTTTAATGCATTATTCATAGAAAATTTGACGAGATTGCGAGATATTTTAAATAATTCAGAGATACTAATAATTAAAATGGAGTTTTTGATATGAAAATAAGATAGTATATCTTTTTCTTTTTATAATTTGAATATTTATTATAAAAATATTCTATTTACTAACTTTCAATATAATTTATGGCATTTTCTACTTATCTATTTATTTTGCATAGTATCCCTATTTTATTTATATCGATTCTTTACACATATAGTTTTGTTTTCGATAATTTAAATAAATATTGCAATAGAATATTTGACGAAATTTCGAGATATTTTCAATAGTTCCGAGATACTAATTAAGATCTAGTTTTGATATGAAAAATATATAGATTTTATTTTTATTTTTTATAATTAAATTCATTCAGTAAAGTTAGTAATTGCTAATAAGTTAGTAAGTTAGTAAATTCATTATTAATTTATTAATATAATATTGAATTTACTAACATTCAATATAAATTATGGCATTATTTACTTATTGATTTATAGTGCATATTATCTCTTTTTTATTTATATCGATACTTTACACATATATTTTTGATATCAATAAATTTAATTATTATTTATTTATTTATTTATTTCGCCAACGGTGTATTCTTAACTGGCTACTTAAATATAGCTTAACTAACATTAATCAAGGAAAATCAAGGAATATTGCGATAGAATACTTTACGAAATTCCGATATTATTCCGATAATTCTAAGATACTATTCATAAAGATCGTGTTTTAATATAAATAATTTAGTTTTTAAAATTTTTCCGATATATTTTAATATTTAGATGTGATGTTGAATTTACGATATTTCAATACAAATTATGGCATTTTCTACTTACCGAATTATATGTTTTAACGATATTTCCGATATTTACTAATGCTATATGTATACTATTTATCGAATTATATTGTATATTAACTTTTATTGATATTTTTTTGATATATTCTCCTACTATTAATATACTTTTTTATCGAATTATTTTGTAACTTCATCTTTAGATTTTTATCTTTATTCATTTTTATATTTTATCTTTTAGATTTTTTTTCGATATATAATCAGCATCGTTTTTACAACCAATTTTCTTTCGATATATATCGATCAGTTATTCCTTCTCCAGATGTGAGCAAAAATAAAAAAAAAACGGGCAAAACAATATACAGACAAGTGGCAGTCCGGTATCTGTGATCTGTGTGTGCCTCTGTCTCTGTCTGTGTCTGTGTCTGGGAGTATCTGTGATGGGTGTGTGTGTGTGTGTGCATTTGTGTGCGAATGCAATTCGATTGCACACGCTCGAGTGGGCGACAAGTGTAAAAATGCAAATATTTACAAATATGAGAACCAGAGACCAGAAATTGCCATCGCACAGGCGATGGTGGGTTAAAGGGTGGAAAAAGGATACACAGGAGTTGGGTTTTAAACTGGGACATTGTGACTATAAGTTTTCGCCAATTTCCTTTGCCTATATCTCGCTCTTTCTCTCTGTCTCTTTCTGTCTGTCTGTCTCTATCTCTCTCAGTCTCTGTCATGGAAATTGTTGTTATCTTTGTCAAAAAAATACTGGCAACACCAATTTTACCAATTTGCAATTTAAACACAATTTACCAAGCGAGCTTAGCATATGAAACATTGAATAATTCCAATATTTCCAATATTCCAATATTTCCAATATTCCAATATTCCAATATTCCAATATAGCATCGCGACCTATCGATAGGCAGGGGAGCAGGAAACGGAAATGGAAACGGCAACGGAAACCGAGGCCAGAGTTTAAGTCGCGGCTAACAAGCTCGTGGAAAATCATTCATTCCGCCATTACCCCAGGGGGGAAGGGGGAGGGGGGTGCCACAATTGGGAAATGGCAATGGAAATCGTGTGCGTATGCGTATGTGTGTGTGTGTGTTAATCGCGCCAAAAGTTTGTTGCCAATATTGCGCCAAAGCCCCGAAGGAAAACTGCAACAGCCAACAAACTGTCATATTATTGTGCATATATCTGTATATATCTATATGTATCTGTATTTCACCTACCACGGCAAAACATTGTGATACACACAGAGAGAAAAAATTGGGAAACTCTTTGGTTATGATAAATATATTTAATAATATATTCGATCAACTATTTATTTCTATTTGAGAAATAAAAACTAGAAATAATAGTTTAATTATTATTATACATTTTAAAATATATTAGAGAATCTATTTATTGATATTAAATATATTATATATTATGAGCTAGAAACTAGAAAAAATAGTTTAAATAGTATTACTACATTTTTAAAATCAACTTTCCAACACTGCTTGTTGGAGTTCTGTTGAGAGATTCATTTTCAGGGCTTGCTGAATAAGCATTTTGTAATGTATCAACGTTTATATTATTATTTTTTATTTATATTAATTATTATTTAAGTAGATTTTTTTCTTCTCTTTTATTTTTTTACTTAAATTTTAGTTATTTAACCTGATTTCTCCCAGTGCCTCTGCTCTGTGCTCACTGTACCGTCTGCTTGCCTTTCGTATTTATATTGTGCGATATCGTCGACATTTTGTCTTGTAATTAAATTTCCTGTCTCGCTGTGCTCTACACCCCCCCTTCCCCTCGAGGGGAAAAGTGTACCACACCTCCCCTCCCTCCGTGTGACCCCTAACCGCTGGCAATGCCCCGCTCCGTCCCCCTCCCGGCATTCGCATGAAATCAATCGCGGAAGCGTTGAGCTGATTCTCATATATTCTCAGCCCACGGGGGAAAATGTCAGGGGGGAAAATCCAATGAGGAAAGTGAGGAAAGAGAGGGAGGAGTGCTTCGGGGGAAAAATAAACTGGGAAATATCGCTCATACGCCCCGTAAAACTGTTTAAAACTGCATGACAGTTGATTTTCACTTGACTTGAGGTGTTGAGGCGAACATTGGGAAAAAAGAGAAGAAAAATAAAAGAAGGAGATGGGTAGTAAGGAGGAGCAAAGGGGGGTAAGGCCAAAGGATATGACAAGGAGAAGGTCAACAAGCTGCGGCCAAAGTTCAAGCAAAAGAGAGAGAAAAACGAGAGCGAGCCCTCAAGGATGAAGGAGGAGCAGCAGGAGGAAGCACTGAATTATTGAAGGACTTGGCCAATTGACAGGGAAAATGACTTTCACACACACACAGGATCAGGTGTGTGTCCTGTTTGTGTGCGATTTGAGGTGTAATGAAGCGATTGGCCGAATGTAGTTACCGTCAGCATTTAGAGAGCCATCAATACGTAATGTCAGCCCCAATTTCAAACTTAACTCCCCTTTCTCTCCCCCAATAATTGCTCAAGTCATGACTCGAATCGCATTGAATCGAGTGAATGGTTGATTCATGATTCATGAGTGTCCTGGAAACTACAAATCGCTTATGACTTAATAACAGCTTCAATTGTTTATTGGAACAGCAATTTAATTGAGCATTTTTGATGAAAGGGTTTAAACCCTAAGGCTTAGTCTTTATATTAAATATTTATAAAATAACCCAAGAAAATCTTAAATAAATATAATAAATATAATAAATATAATAAATATAATAAATATAGTAAATATAATAAATATAATAAATATAATAAATATAATAAATATAATAAATATAATAAATATAATAAATATAATAAATATAATAAATATAATAAATATAATGAATATAATCTTAAATAAATTAAGAATGAGAAAAACCTCCCTTCTCAATAATCGATTCTTTTTTAATTAAAATTCATTGGTTTCGAAAATCCTTAAAACCGAAGCAATTTTCCAGCTAACAGAAGAGAGTGAGAGTGAGAGAGAGAGAGTTCACCATTAATTAAAGCAATTAAATGGATTTTTCATTTAAATTCAATTGCAGCATCCTTCGGCTGTGTCCTTGCTAAGCCCCACCTCTTGCACCTGTGAAGTTTTTTGTTCAGTTTGCAGAAAACTTTCAGCTGCTGGCCCGGCAGGACACGTGCCTTTTTTAATGGCCTATGCAAAGGATCTGAACAAAAAAAAGAAATAAATAAATAAAAAAGATAAAAAAAGAAAAAAAAGCAATAACATTGCCAAAAATCCAGCAACGGGAGCAAAAGTAGTAAACAGGACTCGCGTTTGACATTTAAATGTCGCATTAAATTACAAAAAAAATACCAGAAAAGTTTTTAAAAATGTTTCGAGTTCCGAAGCAGCTTTAACTTAAATCGTTTGTTTTGTTTTTAATTAGGAAGAATTTTTTAGGTAAATAAATCATTCATAAATTCTATAAATCAAGATCAAGGATTTACTACAAAGGATTATTTTAGGTAAAATAGATTATTCAAAATTTTATAAATCAATTTAAGGATTTACCACAAACTAAAATGGGTTTTTTTCAGTATAAATAGATCATTTATAAATTGTATAAATTTATTTTAGGATTTACCACAAGCTACCAATGATTTTTTGTAGGTAAAATATATCAATTATATATTTAATAAATCAATAATAATAAATAATTAAGAAACTTACTTCAAATTCAAGATTTTCAAGTAATATCCTAGAGACCAGTTCCGAAGCACCTTATACTTTAACTTGAATCGTTTGTCTTGTTTTTAAATAATTGGTAAAAACTACCAAGGATTTTTTTTAAGGTAAAAATAAATAGTTCATAAATTTATAAAATAAATTAAAGACTCACCTCAAATTCAAGATTTTTCAAGTGACATCCTAGAGACCACAATTAACCCCCCAAAGTCACGTGCCAGGATTTCCCCTTTAAATATCTTTCGGTTATTCAGTGTCTCAATGCTGACGACGACATCCTGGCACAAGGCATCAGGCATAAGGAAGCTGCCAAAGCGGATATATATATATATCCACAGGCATACATGGCATTATCCTGGTCATTTGGTTGGCCATAAAATTGCGAATGTGAATGTGGATCTGAATGTGAATGTGAATGCGAATCCGAATCCGAATGCGAGTGCGAGTTTCGCTTTAAATGCATTATGGCGAGTGTCATTAAGTACAGTTGTCCCCAAAAGTTGGCCGTAAGAAATTGTGAGAGGCGTTGTGCGATTGTAAAACATGCATTCATGTGGCCTACGTGTGCATTCGTCCTTCCACACACACACAAACACAGTACACACACAATACACACACACATAGCTGCACGTAGGACCGATTTTCAATTAATTTCGCAGACCAAGTTGGAGGCGTCGCAGTATTCCATCGAAAAATGAAGTGTCTTCGTGTGGCAACTGACACCAGCAGAAAATTGCTAAAGATACGAGTAGAGAGGACAACACACTCTCCACAGATCTATCGGAATTTTGGAATATCGAAGGGAAATCTATCGATTTCAAAAAGGAATGCAACAAATTTATCGATTTGAAATGAAAGTGAAAGAAAATGTAAAACTTTTCCAACAAGAATACTATACTTAATATCAGAGAACGATTATAACTAAGCCAAAAAATGCATTAATTTCTTCATTCTTCATTTATTAATTTCTATTTGGAAAGCTTTACTATGCTTGTTTTCGATATGTTTAAGAAACAATTGAAATTTCTATATTTTTCTGTATATTTCTATGTTTGGCAATACAATTCGATAAACTTTGGCTATAGATTTCAATAAATATATAAATGTATCCGTATATTTTTGGGTGTATCTCTATATGTTCTTATTTATTTCGATATTTATTGATATAATTCAATTATATTCGATATAATTCAATATATATCGATATAATTCAATATTGTTCTCAATTTTATATTACATTTCTTACAAATGCTCATATATTTCGGTAGTTATCTTTTTATTTTAATGCTATTCGATATACTGCAATATTTCTGCATATATTTCGAATATTTATCGATATAATTCAATATGTATATCGATATAAATTAATCTATTTTAATAAAATTCTTAATTCTTTTATTATATTTCTTACAAATACTTATATATTTCGCTTGTTTCCTATTTATTTTCTTACTTATCGATATCCTGCGATATTTTTTGCATAGATTTCGATAATATTCTTGCCCATCTCTAGCACTCACACACACACTCACACACATGCATAAGCTGTCAGAAATGTGAACTTCCGTCTTTTTTGCCGATGGAACGCCGCCATTGCGGCGGAAGTTGTGCGGTAAATGCACCTGCATCGATGCACAGCTCCCCCTCCACCCCCTCCGAAAATGCACCCCCCCTTTAGTACACACACACAAACACACACCCTTTAGGACGCGTTGTTTGCTCGCTTGGTCAGTAATAATGAATATTCATATGATTAAGGGATTTAACCCGCTGGTAATTGAATTAACCCCAAAAAAATAAAAAAAAGAGTTTAAAAATAAAACCCAATTTAAAGTGACGAACGTAATGGGTTAATGAGGAAATTGCCAGGCCCATTAAGGCAAAAGCAAAAGCAAAAGCAAAATTAAATCAAAATTAAAATAAAATAAAATTAAAATATAAATAAAAAGAGGGAAAGTAAGGAATGAGAAAGTAAATATGGGGAGAGGCATGTTTCAAAGAAGGCTGAACACGAAAAGGGTTTAAAGAGAGGAATTCAGTGATTAAAAATAAACAAATAAAAGTCAAATCAAGGAGGTTAAGATAGTATCTTGAAGATGCGTAACGAGTCAGCCATGATTCTAGTTTCCTTCATTTAAAACCAAAGAAATACATTTTCATTATCTGCTAAAAAGAATATTTTTGAGGATGGGAACCGGCTTCTAAATCTGCAAGTTACTTAAGAAATTGTATATATAAAATAATTATGGTAAATATCCTTTAAAAAAGTTGAACAACAATTAAAGGACATAACAATAGACATCCCAGAAAAAAACCCCGTCTCTTGCCACATTAGTTTTGGGGACATCTGCCTCAGGATTACTTAACGGGCCGTTTGGCCCATTTTGTGTGTGGCCCACATAGCTGGTGACAAATGTAAATTTGGATTTGGCCAACAACTCTATTACCCAGTCACTCAGTCTCCCTCTCTCTCTATCTCTCTCTCCCTATCTCTCTCTCCCTCTCTTTCTCTCTGTATCTCTATCTCTCTCTTCGGGCAGCTTTTCGCCAGGCCTGTAATTGAAAAGCGTCCGCTGCTAATTGACTGGCCGAGTGACTGGCTGACAAGCACACATGGAAACACTTTCGGCCGCCCACAATTGACCCCACATTTTGGCCTTTTCCGTGAGCCAAAAAGAAATTGTCTTGCCACGAACACAAACACACATTAAAAATGAGCGAAAAAAATAAAATTAAATAACAGAGAAACGTACCATACGAGGCAGTAAAATAAATTCAAGAAAAAGAGTTACAAATAAAATTAAGCAACAGGAAAACATCTTATACTAGGCAGTAAAATAAATACAAAATAAAATAGTAAATAAATATTTTTAAAAGCCAATTAAAATGCTTTAATTGAAGCTAGAGGAAATGTAATGCTATTATTTAATCCCCAGAAAATAAAAAACCAACTCCAATCCTGCTCAACTTTAACCGCAAGTCAAAACATTTGCTCAACTTTCACTGCCTGCCATATATATCTCTCTCGAGAGCTGCCAAAGCGATGAAAACTCTTGAACCTTTACAGTTTCTAAACAGTTGAGCTTAAAAATATAGGTCTCTATGTATAAAATATTCTATAAATATTAATTTAATTAAAATTTAATAATTTAGTGTTACCTTGCTAGAGAAATGATGGCTTAAATAAGGGTATTTTATATAAAGTGTGAGCTTTCTACAAGAATTGTGTTTAAAATTCGGAAGATTTATTTAATCCTTAGATTGAGGATATAAGGATAAATACTTCTTAGAAAATGTTCTTGAAAATAGAATTCCATGCTTCAATATTTAATATATTTTAATATATAATAATAATTTAATAATCAATTAATATATATATAATATTTAATATTTATATTATACATTAATTTATTTTGTGATATATTCTTTACAACAATGGGCTTGAAAATATAGGTCTCTTTGTAAATAAAAATTTATTTAATTAAAATTTCGTAATTTGGTGTTACCTTGCTAGAGAAATTGTACCTTAAATTAGGTTAATTTAAAGCAAATGCAGTGTGACCTTGCCATATAAAGTGTGGCTAAAATTGGAATATTTAAAAGGTGGTGAGGTGTGAGCTTAAAACAAGAATTTTGTGTAAAAGTAGGGAATTTGGAACAAGGTTAAGTATATAATGATAAATTCTTCTAGAGAATGTTCTGAAAATTAGAACTCCTTATTTTTTTTTATTTTATATATATTTTATTATTTTATATTATAAATTTAATTTATTTTATGGTATATTCTTCACACAAATATTAATTTTAAACTCTGGCTCTCCTTTTTATTACTTTGACTCTCTGTGTGTGAACTGGAACATGTTAACTTGAGAATGTGTTTTTTTTTTGTGTCCGTTTTTGTGTGTGTTTTTTGTGTTTTATTTTTTTGTGTGTTGTTTTTTGTGTGCTTGTTCTTGGCCTTCTCTGTTTTGGCTTTTGTCTGACGGCGGCGGGACTTCAACTGCTCGCAATATTGAGTGAATTTTTTTTCCCTCTTGTTTTCTTTTTTTTTGTTTGGCATTTTTTCATTCGAATTTCTCGTCTTCCTGCTTCCTTTTTTGTTACATATTTCTCTTTATTTTTTGTTGCTTTTGTTTTTGTTTTCAGCGGAATGTCAGAGCTAAAGGACTGGCCAAGGGGCGTCAGGGGTTAAGGGTTAAGGGTGTGTTCTATGGATCTGCTGGCATCTGGCAGAAGGCGTTAAGTGTTTGAATTTAGTTTAGCGCAAAAGGGATTCCGTTCTGTTCTGCTGTTCTCCTTCCTTCCTTCCTGCCTGTTGCCATCAATTGAATTTTTGCTGCGATTTATTGTTATGGCATTTGGCACAGATCCCTTTTTCCCCCCCGAGTCATACGTGGCGTATGCGTTATATTTTGCAGGAAGCCTTTGATGAGAGAAAGAGAGTGGAAGGAAGGACCCATTGTTCTTGCTTGTCTTCATCCCTTTCCTTTCGGCTAAATCAACTCAAGCCAAGTCATTGCGCAATTTAGCAGCTCGATGCACTCTGCAGGGGAAGGACATAAGGAAGGATGGAAGGAAGGAAGAGTGGCAGGACTCGTTGGTGGTGCATCTATCATAAATACACGCTAGATGCGATTTATGGCCAAAACTTGAAATCACCGAAACGAAACCAAGTGCCCGAAAGTGGATAAGCTAATGGCAGGGGGGGGGAGAGTCAACTCCTTGCTCTTAGCTCCTCTCTCCTTACTTTTTGCTCCTAGCTACTTGCTCCTCTCTCCTCTCTCCTTGCTCCTCGCTCTTCGCTCCTTTCTTCTTGCTTCTTGCTCCCTGCTCATTGCTCTTCTCTCCTCTCTCATCGCTCCTCGCTCCCTGCTCCTCGCTCCTTTCTTCTTGCTCCTCTCTCCTTGCTTCTTGCTCCTCTCTCCTTTCCAGATCGCATCGGAGAGGAACACATGAAATGTGAAGACGAGACGTTGAGTTGAGTTGAGAGAAATTTTGGGGTTACTTTCGGGGTCACAAAACGAGCCTAAAGCGTCGCAGCAGAGGGGGGAAGCTGTGCGGGGAGGGGAGAGCGGAAATGCTGGAAAAGCGGAAAAGCGGGGTTAGAACGAATGCAAAAACTATGCCGGAAATACGTGCTTAGCATGCAAAGGCACAACAACAGGAGACGGATGAACAGACATAGACACACACGGACGAGCACACACACACAGAGAGAGACGCAGACAGACACACACAGTGGAGGCGGAGACGGAGGCTGCGTGTGCCTGTGCGTGTGTGTTTTACCAATACCAATGCACAAGCAGAGACAGACGCACACATGTGGCACATAAACCGCTTAACAATGCCACTTCCGCTTTTGGCATGCGGTTGCCCCAATGCACACCGTGCACAGTGGGCCGAAAGTGAGTTTTTAAGCTATGAAAAAAAGTTGGAAATTGAAAAATGAAAAAGAGATCTTGATTGGATAATAATAGTTATATTTTATATTATTATTTTATTTATTTCTTATACTCACTTTTATTAATTATACTTAATAAAAAGTTATTTTGATTTTATTATTATATTTATTTCTTATATTTATTTTTATTATATATTATATTAACATTTATAATATTTAATATATTTATTAGTTATATTTTATATTTATGTCTATTATATTTCCTAAACCGGCTTCCTAAAATATTGTTTTACTATGTGTTTATTGGGAGAAAATATAATTGATTTTACTTGCTTACCATTTTTTTTTTTAGAATATAAAATATAAATATAAAATCTACTCTATATAATTTCTTTCAATGAAAAATTAATTTTATTTGCTAAACACGAATCGTTTTCGTAAAATTAACGATTAAAATAAGTTGTTAAAATATTTTAAACCCTAAAAATATCAAGAAATTTAAAGGCAATGAGCTATATACAAATTAACCATACTTCTTACTTATAAATAATAGTAATACATATAATTACTTATAAATAATAATAATTATAATAATAAAGAAAGACTATATATGATAAATAAATCTTATAATTCGAAAGATTGCAAGTTAAAGTTATGATAATTAAATATGATAATGATATTATGCTAATTATTATAATTATTATTATATATGATAATTAAATCTTGAAAGTTAAAGCTATGAAGTTAAATTTAGTCATTTTTAAGCTCTCAATTTAAAGTCACAACCCTCATTGTTCCGGGGGTGTTCTATGTATGCCTTAATTTCGGTGGCCACTGTTCCGTGTTTTCTCTTCGGTTAGAGACGTCAGTTGCTGAATTGTGGCCGCTTTTGTTGTTGTTGTTTCTTCTGCCATTGTTGTTGTTTATGTTACTCACGCTTTTTGTGCACACACACACACGGAGACACACACTAAACGGGAGGGATTTGCGGGAGCATAGAAGAGCAGCGCACATTTTCCACATTTTCACAAGTTGAGCCAGAGAGCCTACAACGCTGATGTCGCCTCGGTTTATGCAATCTTTTTCTCTGTTTCTTGTTTTTCTCTTTATTTTTTTTTCTCTTCTGTCATTGTTTAGTGATATTTTGTGGAGTTTGAATTTGAGTTTTGTGTGCTCTCTTGTGGCCTCATAAATAAGCATTTCTCGTGTCTCAATGTCAGAATTATTTCCATTACATTAGCAACAGAAGAGCATCTGGTTAGGATTGTCCCCTGGATTTTCGCTTGAATTGGCAGGACAAGCCATGTTTCTGGCCAGGTTCTTTGGCTTTTATGGGTTAATTAAAGAGAGAAATATTAAAGCCAGGACTTGAAGTAATTAATATAAATTGGATTTTAAGGGAGTTGTAAGGGAAATCATGGAAAGCATAACAAGAAGAAGTTAAAGAGAGATTAAAGCTCTCTTTGCTAAGCTCTATTTTCTTTTTAAATAATAATTTAATTAATCACTATACTACTACTTACTATATATAATTATTAAATTTTTACTATAATTGTTAAATACTTTATTTAACGTATTAAATTCCCTACCTTTTGTTTTATTTAATAAATCAATTCTCACCACAATTTGAAGGCTCTCACAAAAAGTCTTGAAAGACTTGACTGTATTTATTCTTACTGCCTGCGGCCATAGTTTTCGGTTAGTTGATTTTAAAGTTATAAATCTTGAATGCAATTTCCTTATTGTTGGACCCCCCTGAACCCCCCTTCAAGTCAAACTTTCGCATACCCCTGACAGGCCACTGAATGTTTAATGAGCAAATATTTGTGCCAAACATTGAACGAGAAGAAGAAGAAGTGCCACCTCAGCAATGTGAAGGGGGGGAAGGAGAGAGAAACCCCTTCAGTCCAGTCCCCCCTCCCCTCCCCTCCCCCCCTGTAAACAATAAGCAGATTGAGGCATTTGCGGCATAAGTTATTCATAAAACCACCCCCTTTCCTCCGCCCCTGCCTCCCCAAGGCTCTCTCAACTTAACTTCCAGAACGCCACTTGAACTAATTCCCAAATATTAGCTAAACAAACTTCTTTGCAAAACTTTCAAACGGTGTGTGCTTCCAGTGTGTGTTTGTGTCTGTGTGTGTGTGTAAGTGACCGGCAAAAATCAAAGTCAGCCCCCGCTCTCTCTCTCTCTCTCTCTTTGGGACGCCACTGTGTCACCTCAACCGCAATTCCCGCAAAAGCACACACACACACACACAGACACACACATTTGTGATTTTTAGCAATTAAGAAAATTCGAAATATTTGCAGAAAGCCAGCTAGAGGCAGTGGCGGAGGCCTACTGAATTATTAAACATATGGGGGGGGAGGAAATGGGAAGGGGTCTCAGGTGGGATGGGAGGGGGAGGGTGTTGGAGTGAAAGTCTTGTAGCAAATATTTGCATGCAACACTTGCTTACATTAAACAAACTCAAACACACACATGCACACAGAGAGAGGTTGCAGCAACCTCAGGGTGAGCCCCCAAACAAACCCCCCTCGCAGGCACACTCGCGCACACCCCTGTTGCAGTTTCTCCTTCTTCTTTAACACCTAACAGTGCTGCTTCCAAACAAAATATATATATTCTCTTTAAAAATAAATATATTCTATAAAAAAAAATAAATATTTTCTCTTTAAAAATATATATATTTTCTTAAAATATATATAATTATGAAGGTGGAAAGTGTATTTTATATTAATTATAGAGAAAGTGCTTGTTTTCCTTCAATTATTGCTTTTGAAAAGATATAAAAAAAAACTGCAGAAATATATTTTATATTTATATATATTATATATTATAATTTCATTTTATATAAATATTTATATATTTATTTAAGTGGGACCAGGCATACAAAAATTATTGCTAAATATGGGGAGAATCTAAGGAACCTGTGATGTGATTATGGTACACAAAATCATCATTATTTAGAAAATTTTCAGGATGTTCTTCTGTGACCATTTATAAACTATTTTTTTGTGGATTTTCTAATTAAAAAGGAAATACCAATTCTGATTTTTTTAATTATCACATTTTTAGTTATTAAAAAAACAGAAAGAACACATCATTTATACATCTATTTTGATGTGAACGTCTTGCAAAAATGTTGGATCTGTGATGTGATCAATGTACAAAAATTTATGTTCAGTTAGGGAATACTTAGGAAGTTGTGCTTCGCAAAATGAATCCTAAATTGGGGATTTTTTTAACGCATTGCAGATGCAATATTAGTACTTTTATTAACAGATAAATAATAGTTTGTAAATAAACTTAAATTTAGCAAAGCTCTTAAAGACTATTTTATAACAAAAATAATTAAAATAAATATTAAAAAAACTTAATAAATCAAAAATTATGTAGATTGTCCTACCAGAGATTTTCCCTCCAAACCGACAGCACTGCGACTGTGCGACAGCATATATATCTCGGCGATAATTAAGCACACATTATGAACGCTCATCTGGGCATCGCATTCACATGTACGGGTATTCCCCTGTGGGTGTTCCCTGTGCCCCACGTGCACCGTGTGCCACTGTTTGTGGCATATATAATGCTGCCCAGTTTTGGACAGCATGTGTGTGTGTGTGTGTGCCTGTGTGTGTGTGTGTGTACTCTCCGCACTGACCGTGACACGTGAAGGGGTCCTGCAGCTCATTCACTTTCACGAGGCATCAAGCCGCTGCGCGCATTGCGGCGCTCAAATGACCCAGAAACCAATTTTAGGACTTAGAACGAAGGATAGATCTTCAATTTACAGGATTTACAATATTTGCACTAATCTGGGATTTTTTTTAGATTATTTTATGGGGAAATGGAATATATGAGGCAGAAAAAGGGATATTTGGAAGCTTGAACTTGAGGGAAATTTAATTTTAAAGGTAATCTAAGGATCATATGAACGTTTCTTTTATTTGAAATATTAAAACAACTAAAAAATGGCTTAAAATAAATGAAGCATAATTAAACACTAATTAATAATAATGTAATTTATACATATTTGTATTTTTTTAAAGAAATATTAAATATATTATTCGAAGGTTAAAATTTCAGCAAATTAAGTGTTGAAAAGTGCAGAAACTTAAAAGATCATATGAAAGTTATTTTTAATTTAAGAAGTCTTAAAGTACATCTAAATTCCCCAAAAAAATAATTAAACATTTCCTGGGAAAAAGGATAATATTGTATATATATTTTTTTATTCTTCTTTTCTAAATATTAAAACAATTAAGAAAAATCAAAGTACATATAAAATTACCCCAAAAACTAATTAAACATTTCCTGGAAAAAAAGGATAATATTGTATATTCCTTAATTGTATTTTCGCAAATTCTCCAAATATTTGTCGTCTCGCCGAGATGTCAATAAACTTTTCTGGGGGTAAGCTGTTGTTTTTTGCAGCTCTGATTTCTCGCTGACACCAAAAGTCCTGACGGGAGGCAGGAGGCAGTAGGCAGGACCCCGCCACACATGCACTTAAAAGTGTATTCGTGTAACACGTAAAAGGACTTAAAATGAAGGTGTGCATAACTAAATAAATTCTATCAGCGGCAGCGGCGGCGACACATCCTCTCGTGTCGCCTCCTTTTTCCGTCCTCGTCCTCGGCCAGAAACATGTGGGACAGGCCTCCCAAGTGGGACAAACACTATTTCTGCCTGTGACACCAAAAGAAAGCAAAAGAAACCGAGAGGGGGAGAGAGAAGAAGGAGAGGGAGAGAAGAAAGAAAAAAAAGAGAGACTTAAAACCTAAGAGCGGGAGGAGAAGGAGAAGGAGCAGCAGCAAGGAGGGTATAAAATTGTGTTAAGCGTTGATTCTTTTGTTCTTGACTCTCTCCCACTCTCTCCCTCTCTTCACTCTCTCCCTGTGTGTCTTCGCCCCTTTCTTGCACCCCGGAACCCTTTCATTTGGCGCCTTTCTACTTTACTGCCTAGTGGCATGCATGTCTAAGATGCAGCCGCCACGCCCCCGCTCCTGGAAAAACGCCCCCTTAAGACCGCCCCAGAAAGCAGGCAGTCGTCGTCGCCCAATCCCCTCCCCACCCCGGCTGCAAATTTGTGCTACTTTGTCTTTTGTGTTAAACAACAGCGGCAAAAAAATAAAAAATACAACTAAAAGCGGTGTCTAGTCAAGTGTCTGTATGCAAAAATACCTTAAAATTTATAAATGAAAAATAATTAATAGCAAAACTAACATTACTTTAAATTGTAAAAATGTTTTCAATAGAAAAAAGTTTCCTTTAACTCTATTAAACTCTGCGCGGAGAGTTAGGCTTGGAAAATAGTTTATTTATTATTATTATAAAACATAATAATATATTCAACATTTTTTACTGTCTTGCTGAAGTAAGAAACAATTTTTGTAATGTCTTGCTTAAGTTAAACACATTTATAGAATTTATTAAAAATGTTTACGTGTAAATTTATAAAATTATTATATATTTGATATATTTATTTAAATTCTAAAACAAATTAAAATTTAAATTGGAAATACATTTAATTATGTGAAAATTGTGAAATCAGCCAAGTAAATTGAGTTAAGTTAGTTGAGAAAAAGTTAGAAAGCTATATTTATTTTTATTTTATTATAATTGTAACAAATTGTGTGTATTAAATAATTTAAATATGTTTGTTATTCTTGATAATTAATTATTCATTAATTTTATTTAAGTTTTATCATAAAAGTAACATCATCTTGCATAAAATACTAATTTTTAAGCTTTGTAAAATCCGTAAAATACGTTTAATGAGATCCTGAAGACTTAAAAACCCCTTTAAACGAAAGACATCGTATATATACCCCTAAAAAACCCCAAAATGAAGGGTACAAAAAGGCGAGAGGAGCACAAGAAATTGCTGCTGCCCAAAAATATTTCAGGCAAAAAACACAAAGTTTTGCTTCTTGGCAACGTTGTCGTTGTCGTTGTGTCGTCGCTGTTGAGAGGAGAGTATGGAGAGAGAGGAGGAGAGTGGAGAGGAGAGTGGAGAGGAGAGTGCGGAGCCAAAAAAAGCGAAAATAATAGAAGTACTTAATAAAACAAAGACACGGCGTGGGCGGCGTCATCATCATCATCATCCTGCACTTTTTTGCATACTCCTTCCTCGACCAGTGTGGCCAGCGCCACAAAAAAACAACAGCAAGAGTGTCGTGAGTTGCCTTGCCTTCGTTTCACTTTCCGCCGCTCTCCTCCTTCTCGATTTGCCTAAAAAATATGCAAATTGCATGAAAATCTGGCGCTTTCTTTTTTCTCTTTCTTTTTTTTTTTGGTGTTGTTTTTTGTGCTGTTTATTCATTTTTCGTGCCCGTTTTCTTGCTTTCTGGTTTAGAGCCATGATCCCTTACGTGAGAGTAAACCAATATTTGGCAGCATTTCTCATCTTTCTTTAAAGTTTAAATATTTTGCATTTAATTGATGGATAATTGCATTGATTTAAATGGAAAATATTCACTTAACTAGTGTCATAACGCACTCTTTTGCATCTCTCTGCCACTTTACGACTTTATTAACTTCCCGCTGGGACTGTGACTCCCAACTGGAGGGCAGAGACACTCATAATTTGCACTTCCATTAGGAGAGCAAGAGCAGAAGCAGGAGCCAGAGCGGGAGCAGAACTAGCTGCAGAACTAACTGGAAGCTGTATCGCCTTGCGTGACGTAAGCTCAGCCTTAAGTTGCGCCTTATGACGACGACGACGGTGGCGGTGGTGGTGTGGCTGCAACTTCGTTTACACTTTCAGGGCAAAACCCACTTGACCTGCCATTACGGCTGCCCTGCACTCTGTGTCCCCTGAAGCAGTTGCACGGCGAGAAAAAATATTGAGTATGGCTGCAAAAGTGTTGTGAAAATATTGGAAAGTATTTTGAGATGAAATATTCATAAAATATTAAATTAAATAAATAATTAAGTAATTAAAATAGAAAATTAAATCGAAATATTAGGGAAAACATCTGCCAAAAAAGTGTTTCCACAAATTGGGATGAAATATGCATAAAATATTAAATTAAATATTTAATTAAATAATTGAAATAAAAAATTAAATCGAAACAATAGGAAAAACATTTGCCAATTTGCCACAAATTGTATATATCTTCCACAAATGGTGTGTTCAAAAATTTATACATTTATGGTGTTCCGTGTTCGGTTTTGTGAATACTAATGAACTTTCCAACACTGTCTGTTAGAGATGTGTTAAGAGATTCGTTTTAAGGCTTGCTCTTTGAGCAATTTATTAAATTATTCAGAATTTCGATTTTAAATTTAGTAAAAAATCTTATAGCTGCCATACAAAACTGTAAATCTAAAGCAGTATTTGTAAAACTTAAATAAATATATATTTCAAATATTTGTCAATATAAAATTGATTTAAATTTACAATTTACAATAAATTTAAATTTGGAAAAGTTCTTAAAAATAACAAGACTTTGTTAGACCTAAAAAAAGACTTAAAAAAAATGAGTTTATATATATACATCTCAATTGTGTCACTTTTTCTCACAGTGCAACACCCGCTGCCTGTGGAAAGTTGGCGCCGCCCATTGATAAAGCGAAAAAGAGGGTAAAATATGGAGTAAGTGTGCTCCAGCCATTAGCACAGTACTTTTGCACTTTTTTTACACTTATTTCTTGCGAGTCCTTTTTGCGCGGTGTTTGTGCTGTCGGCAGTGGCTTCTCCTTGAAGGAGGAGACGGTGGAAATCCTTGGCTTGCTCCTGCTTCTTGCCAAATTGTTATGCAAAATCTGCATAATACATTATGTAATTATGAACGTGACAAAAGTATATTTCCATTCTTCTGCCGGCTCTCCTCTCTCTCTCTCTCTCTGTCTCTCTGTCTCTCTGCCTCTCTGCCTCTCTTTATCTCTGTATGCATCTCCCTCTTCTGTTACAATATTCGTTTTTGCATTTAATTTTGCATAAACAAGATTTAATTAGTTTTTGCGGATATCCTGGCGCTCCCAGCTCCTTGCATCGGTGCATCGGGTTACAGCAAATTATTTCACACCATTTCACTCCTGTGTGTGTGTGCTTTTGACTTTGTGTGTGTGTTCGGAGAGAGCTCACTCTCAATGTACTCAATTAATTGTAATTTATATAAACACATATTTATCCGGAGATCTACTAGCCGTGCAGGTGTGTGTGTGTGCGTGTGTCGTGTGTGTTTACCTTAGCTAACACACACACACGGACACAGTCATCAGCATATGTCAACAATCGGAGAGGATGTAAGTGTAACCCAGACAACAAATTGTTGGGACAACAAAGAAATATTAATTGAAATAAAGTATTTAAATTTAAATAACTTACAAGTTGCTTAAGGTATTTACTTGGGGCTTAGAAAATAATTTAGTTCACTTAGAAATTCGTTTTATTTTTATTTAAGTATAGAGATTCGAGATGGTTTAATCATATAGGATTTGTAGGAAAAATTAATTAACTTACACTTACCAATTTTTGGGCTATCGAAATTATAAATCTGATCATTATTTTAAGCTCTTACATTGGCAACAAATTATAAATTAATTGAAATAGTTAAAAATTAACTACTTCCATATCTATATTTTATACGGATTTCATTTATGTTTGTATATAAGAAAGAGGCATTAGGTGATATGTTTACATAGCCATTTTGAGTTTTTTATATAATATAATATATAATAAAATATATTATATAATAAAATATAATATAAAAAAAATATATATAGTCTAGGAAATTAGGTAAAGCTTTTACATTGGCATAAAATCAATTTAAATATCAATTTAAACATTTATGTATAGATAAAATCCAGAATATTTCTATTAAACAAAAAAAATATATTAAAAATATAAATATAAAATTCCTATCAATATAAATAGTTTTTTAAAAATTACTTAAAAAAAATCAAAGCAAATTTTAAAAATGAATGAAAGACTTTCAATTACAGAAAATGAAAGTATTTATTTAAGAAGTGCGAAGAAAATTGTATCTAAAAATCGGAATATTTTATTTAGAGATCCAAAGAACACAAAAGGCACTTTTGCTTAGCTTGAACACTATAATTCTCAACTGTGTCTAGCTTTTCACTCTGTATAAGGAGAAGGTACTGATGAGAAACCGGACGAGATAGACTTAAGATTATCACTAAAAAGATTTTTAAGACTTCCAAATAGCTAATTTTATTTATTTTTAAGAAATTCTGTTCTCTGGGTATTCAGCACAAGTTGAAAATTTATTAGCGCTGCATTTTTAATTGATTGCATTACTCATTTATGCATTTTAATTGCTAATTAATGCAGAATTTACACGGGAATCGGGGGGGGGGGGGGGGGG